>HG995245.1:18572500-18593261 GCA_905332985.1 Mimas tiliae | reverse complement strand
CTCCACCCCCTAGCGTTCGAAATTAATAATATCTTAAATAAAGCTGAGGAACGCACCCAGAAAGTTGAACTCTTCTGGGTGAAGGCTCACGTGGGGTTGGAGGGAAATGAGAGGGCGGATGGGCTCGCTAAGGAGGCCGCACAACACCTGAAGACCCGTGCGCATTACGACAAGTGTCCGGTTTCATTCGTCAAGAGACAGATCCGGCAGGACTCTATTGACGAATGGAGCCGGAGATATGCGGATGGGGAGACGGCTTCAGTAACGAAGCTGTTCTTCCCGGACGCTATCGAGGCGTACAGAGTTGTCAGGCGGATCGTCCTTGATCCAGTACTGACGCAGGTGTTTACGGGGCACGGCGGGTTCTCTGAGTACTTGCATCGTTTTAAGTGTAAGGAGAGCCCGGCGTGCCTGTGTGACCCTGACGCTCAAGAAACGGTTCCACACCTCCTGCTTGAATGTCCCATCCACGCAAACGAAAGATACAACCTGGAACAAGAAATGGATGTTAAAATGGATGTAAATAATATACCAGAAATTATGAAAAATAAAAACACTTTATACAAATTCTTAAAATACTGCAAGATAATAACGAATAAGGTAAATAATAAAAATAGACAATAAGTACTTATACTAGCTATATAATATAAGATTATATAAGTTTAGTAATAAGAAAAATAGTTAGAAATGTATGTAGTTTTTATGTAGTTTTCAGATAAATAGAATTAGATAAATAGATTTTAGATAAATATATGGTGGATAATTGGTATATTAAGATAAGTAATAAGATATAAAATAGAAAGTATGCCATGTTAGAAATAAGATATATAGAAATAGGATAAATAGAGATTAACAGAAGTATTGAGATATGTAAGTTGCCATATATTATATAGAATAAGTTATTGTAAGTAGTGTAAGAAAAATGTAGTCATAAATAAAATAGATTCCCAACTTCCCTTGTCCTGGATAGGGGGAACGAGAGTGGGGCATAGAGCCCCACAAATTTTAAAAAAAAAAAAAAAAAAAAACCTAACCTAACCTAACCTAACCTAACCTAACCTAACCTAACCTAACCTAACCTAACCTAACCTAACCTAACCTACCCTAACCTAACCTAACCTAACCTAACCTAACCTTTTTTTTTTTTTTTTTTTTTTTTTTTTTTTTTTTTTTGTCGCGGGGAAAGCGACTTATTGCTACCGCCCCGCCCCGGGGGAAGGCGGAACGGTTATGTTGGGTTCACCGGTCTTACGACCCAGCACTACGCCACCCGGAAGAGATGTTAAATCCGGGCGACCACTGGGCCGAGTCCCTAACACTATATACAACCTACACCGGCATACCAACTAAAACCCCGCGGTGGCCTTCTTCGGCGCATGTGGAGCGGCCCCGGGGTATCCTTAGCTAAATCTAAGGATTGCTACCGGAACCGCCCCTGCGCGGTGCCGCCTTGCGGCCCGTCTCCTTATGGGGGGCTCAGAAGCCCCCGCACACCGAAGGACGCCCTCGGCGTCAACGGCAGACACGAGGCCGACCACCCGTGCTGCCGTCCATCCCGGGGTCGCATGTACAACAGTACAATAATGGCGCTACGACAGCCCCCGGCTGCGCGCCTACGACCCCCGATGGCCCCAATTAGTCGCCTCTTACGACAGGCAGGGGATACCGTGGTGGAATTCTCCAAACGCCCCCATTCCACAGGGCGGGAGACGCCGGTCAGTCGTCCACCCGACGCCTCCTCCGTCTCCTTTGGCGGCGTGCGGGATCGTTCTGCTCACGATCCCGCTCGGCGCTCTCCTTCTGCGAGATGACGCACTCGCAAAAGGAGGCTACCGCCCGCCAAGACCTCCGGCTGCCGACCATGGCAGACACCACGGCCGGCAGCGACAGGTCTCCTCCGACGACTGCTCTGAGAGCGCTGCGCTCGTCACTCCAGGCTGGACACTCCTCCAACGTGTGTTGTGCCGTGTCCAACCTAACCTAACCTAACCTAACCTAACCCCTTGACTTTTTGAAAATTTTTGAAGTCTCATTTTTGACATTATAAGATAGTTATTGGTATCGATCTGTTCGTCTTGACGGTGCGCGTACGGCTGTGCCGAATATTATATATAGTTATATAATAAATTATTTAATTAAAGACGTTTTTGTCATTTTTTCACATAAAATTGACACATTTCAGTAGTTTTCTTCAAAATTATCAGAGGCTTTGTTGATTTTCCTGCGTCGTTACATCCCCCCCGCCGGTCCCGCCGCTTCGGTGTGGTTTTTGCCGCATCTGAAACATAAAAAACACAAATTTTATATTAATTTACCTAATTTTTACCATATTTTCGTAAATATTTTCAAAATTTACCGTCCCTAAAATCCAAAAACCATTTATTTGTGACCCCCTCTGGGCCCCCGACCCGATCCGTGCGAAAGCGCGCCCAAAATACGCGGGAAAAGTCAAAAATTGACCCCCCGCCCACCCTAGCCTCATTTTGGTATATCGACTCGGTACCGGTTATTTTCAAAATTACTAAATTTAGGTCTTATTTGGATAAACTTTGATCCAACAGATCGTATCGTCATAAATAAAAATAAATACAAATTTTGAGACAACTTTTGATGAAAAAAGATTAATTTAAAATTTTATTTGGACTTTTACATTGTAAAATTTTATACAAATTATATTTTATACTTTTTATCATAATATTACTGACCGACTGACACGTAAGCTCTTTACACTTACAAACTTAAATTCTGTGACGCGTAATTAAAAATGTTCCGTACACCTGCGAAGAGAGGTGCGGCCAAACCACTGTCACCGGAGTCCAGTCCCGAGGAACCGGCAAGAGCAACCGTCGCGCAGGCTCGGCGTAGTATTGAATCGAAGCTGGATAGCTCAGATCCAAGACCCGCCGAGCAGGCGCGACAGATGCCCAAGCCGAAAGGCACATATAAGGACCGGACAACGGAAGCCTCTGCCCGTCTTAACAGAATTCGAATGTCGATAAATATGAGCCGGAACACCAAAACTGAAATAAAAAATGAAATTATTGAATCGGCATTACGAATGATGCAGTTGGTAAAGGATGCGGAGGAAGGAAGGAAGTATAAAAGATTGGAAGACACTAAGGAAACGCAGACGGAGCAAGGAAAGGAAGAAGTAAAGGAAATTGAAAGAAGCAGATCAGAAGAATTAAAAAGTGAATTGACAGAAAAATTAGAGGAACATTTAAGGGCTATGAAGGAAACAAAAGAGGCTATGGAGGGAATGAGAGAGGAAATAACTAGGCACCGTGAAGATCTGGCTAGCCAAAGAACGTATGCGAGTGCAGTTGCCGGTTCCCCCAAAGTCAAAACGACTGAGGTGGCTACGGCGCTGCACTCGATAGTGGTGACCTCCAATGATGACCTAGAAACGGGAGAGGTTGTAATGGAAAAGATAAGGAAGGCTGTGAAAGCAAAGGAGGAAGGGATAAAAGTGGACAGTATAAGAAAAGCGAAAGATAGAAAAGTTATATTAGGTTGCCGAGACAAAGAAGAGATAATCAAAATTAAAAAGAACATAAGTAAAAATGAAAAAAGTTTAAATTTTGAAGACATTAAAAATAAGGACCCTCTTGTCGTAATTAAGCACGTGACGAATAGCCACTCCGATGACGAAATTGTAAAGGCTATAAAAAATCAGAACAGGCACCTTCTGGACAGAATAGAAAAGGAGAAGGAAAGGATAGAGGTCACGTTCAGAAGGAGAACCCGGAACCCACTGATGGCCCACATAATCCTGCGAGTGTCGCCTGAAATCTGGAGGATCTTCACAGATACCGGCGCAGTGTTTGTAGACGTCCAGAGAGTCAAGGTAGAGGACCAGTCCCCCCTTGTCCAATGCTCAAAGTGTTTGGGCTATGGACATGGGAGGCGATTCTGCCATGCCTCTCTGGAGGCCTGCAGTCACTGCGGTGGGCCGCACAAAAAGGCCGAGTGTGCGGATTGGCTAGCAGCAGAGCCATCGACCTGCTGTAATTGCCAAAGGGCGAAACTCGCGGACGTGGGCCATAACGCCTACAGTGAGGGTTGTCCAGTAAGAAAGAAGTGGGACATGTTGGCCAGATCGTGCATATCGTACTGCTAAGATGGTAACTGTGAAATCAGATGGCGCGGCAAAAGATCGACTTGGCTTTGTAAAGGGAAGTATAGAAAAAGGAACGGTGCACAAGAAATCAGTCTCAAAAGGAAACGGCAAAGTGGCTTTGGCGCTACCTTTTGCAGTGTTAAATAAATAGCGGGATAAAACAGATAGGATAGATAATAAGATTGAGTAAAGTAGAAAAGATGAATATAAAAAAGATGTGCAAAAAGTACTAAGATATATAACATAAGGTTATATTGATACAGTACAAAGATAGACCGGACATATAAATTTAAAAGATAGCATAAATAAACCTGTAATAACGGAAAGACTGAAGAAAGGAAGTCGGTAACATCAGATTGAATAGGTTACTTAGAAACACAAATAGGAAGACAAGGAGAGAGAAGCAGAGATGAAAGTGGAATAAGACTAAACAACATTGGCAGAAGAAACGAAACTAAATAAATAACTATAAGAAAATAAATAAGTTAATAGTACAAAAAGTGAAACATACGAGAAAATACAAGAAAGGAAAAGAAGATACAAATTTTATAAATTTACATAATATAGTTTTACATATTTCAATTGAAAAAAGAATAAATAGACAGAAAAAATGGACAGACGAGGAAAATCTAACATAAGTATTAGTTATAAAACATGTAGATGTAAAAAGGCCCTATCCACCCATATGGGGGTACTAGAGTGGGGACATAAACAGCCCCACAAAATTAAAAAAAAAAAAAAAAAAAAAAAAAAAAACCTAACCTAACCTAACCTAACCTAACCTAACCTAACCTAACCTAACCTAACCTAACCTAACCTAACCTAACCTAACCTAACCTAACCTAACCTAACCTAACCTAACCTAACCTAACCTAACCTAACCTAACCTAACCTAACCTAACCTAACCTAACCTAACCTAACCTAACCTAACCTAACCTAACCTAACCTAACCCGGCAAAGCTATTGGCGGAAACCTTCTATCCAGAAGACAATAAAGAAGAAGACAACGCAGACCATCAGCGTACAAGAGAGGCAGCCGCACGAGTAAATGACAAAGTCGATGCTGAGATCCATGACCCACCATTTACACTGGACGAACTAAGTGCGGCTGCAAACAGCTTCAATCCAAAGAAAGCCCCGGGAGCAGACGGCCTAACGGCTGACATCTGTAAGCAAGCTATAGATAAGTACCCAGAATTGTACCTATCACTGGCAAACAAGTGCCTCGAACTTGGCCACTTCCCGACCACCTGGAAGGAGGCAACGGTCATAGTCCTCCGGAAACCTGCCAAGGAGGACTACACGAACGTCAAATCGTACAGACCGATAGGCCTTTTGCCTGTGATGGGGAAGATACTGGAGAAGATGGTGGTGGGGCGAGTGAGGTGGTATCTCTACCCGAGGACAAGCCCCCGACAGTTTGGCTTTATGCCGCAGAGGAGCACCGAAGACTCCCTCTACGTTTTGATGAGACATATAAGGAACAAACTTTCTGAAAAGAAAATTGTCCTTGTTGTCTCACTGGACATAGAGGGGGCCTTCGACAGCGCCTGGTGGCCGGCAATTAGAGTCGGACTGTCGGAGGAAGGATGTCCAATCAACATCAGAAGGGTAATAGATAGCTACCTCGAGAGCAGAAAAGTCAGACTGAGGTACTCCGGGGAAGAGTATGAGAGGTGGACCTCCAAGGGATGCGTGCAGGGCTCCATTGGGGGTCCAACCTTCTGGAATCTGCTCCTCGACCCACTACTATCGGAGCTTGATAGACGGGGTATTTACTGCCAAGCTTTTGCCGATGACGTAGTGCTCGCATTCGACGGACATGAGATGAGCAAGATACAAAAACAGGCCAATGAAACGCTGGCCTGTGTGAGGGATTGGGGAATCAAAAACAAACTTAAGTTCGCCCCGAACAAGACAAAGGCAATGGTGATAACCAGAAAACTGAAGTATGATTCTCCGATCCTCCACATGGGTGGCGTGGACATTGGTCTGGAAAAACAGATGAAGATACTGGGAGTCACAATCGACAGCGGGCTGACCTTTAACGCCCACGTTACCAACGTATGTAAGAAGGCAGTGGGTTTTTACCAAAAACTGTCCACGGCAGCAAGAACGCAGTGGGGGCTGGGACCAGACATCATCAAACTGCTGTATACGGCTGTAGTAGAGCCAACCATACTATATGGAGCAAGTGTATGGGCCCCGGCTTCACACAAATTAGGGATAAAAAAGCAGCTCGCTGTTGTCCAAAGAGGTTTCGCGCAAAAGATTACGAAGGCCTACAGGACCGTCTCATTAAACTCGGCCCTTCTCCTCGCCGGGATACTGCCCCTGGATATTCGTGCCAGGGAGAATGCCTCCCTGTACGAAATCAAAAGGGGCTGGTCCCGGCGGGTGATAGGGGACCGGGAGGTGGAACGGCCTGTGGCCTTCGAAAATCTTGAACACCCAGCGCAACGTGGCACTATTAAATACCGGTGTCTGGTGGACGGTGCAGAAGTGAACCAAATAACTAGAGAAGGCCGAGCTATCTTCACAGACGGCAGTAAGATCGATGGTAAGGTCGGAGCGGCAATCTCCATTTGGCAGAACGCCGCCGAGACCAAAACCAAAAAACTCAAACTGGAATCATTCTGCACCGTCTACCAGGCAGAGATGGTGGCCCTCCACAGGGCGGTGGCAGAGGCGGTGGTTGGGGAGGCGGCTCAGTGCAGCATCCTGAGCGACTCTAGAGCGGCGCTGGAAACCGTCGCTGACGGAGCTTCCCTCCACCCCCTAGCGTTCCAAATTCAAAAAATGATCAGAAGCAATAAAGAACGCGGCAGAATAGTATCGTTATTCTGGATAAAAGCTCACGCAGGGTTGGAGGGAAACGAGCGCGCAGACGAGCTCGCAAAGGATGCTGCGCTGAATCTCAAAGTTAAACCTGACTACGATAAGTGTCCCGTTTCATTCGTCAAACGACAGATTCGTCTGGAGTCGATTGACGAGTGGAACGAGCGCTACGTACAGGGCGAGACGGCCTCAACCACAAAGCTCTTCTTCCCGAGTGCTGTGGAGGCCCGCCAAATCATCGGGAAGATCCAAACGGATCCCGTCACGACGCAGGTGTTCACGGGGCATGGCGGGTTCTCCGAATACTTGTACCGCTTCAAGTGCAAGGAGAGCCCGTCATGTATCTGTGACCCTGCAGAAGACCAAAGTTTAGTGCACGTTATAACCGAATGCCCAGTGTATCTGATGAAAAGACTAGATTTAGAAATAGAGTTAGGTATAGACATTAAAAGAAATACAGTATGTAAATTAATAGCAAATAAGGAAAGTAGAGATAAGTTTATTAAGTATTGTAGAAATGTAGTAATTAGCGTAGCAAATAGAAATAAGTAGAAATAAGTTAGGCTAGATATACAATGTATAGATTATATATTACTAGAAACTAAGAAATAATGTAAGTAAAAATAAGATAAACTGGAATAGTTATAAGGTAGATAAGTTAAATTAAGTGAAAAAATGTATGTAAATAAAGAAAAGAAAAAAGTCGTTCCAATAAAATAAGAAAATAGCTAGGATTAGGAAAAGTAGGACCATTGAGACTAGGAGCATAGAAATGAACCAATAAAGATAGAATAGGGAAGGGTAGGGGGTGAAAAAGAGCTCTAACTAGGGTTAGGGGAACGAGAGTGGGGCATAGCGCCCCACAATAAAAAAAAAAAAAAAAAAAAAAAAAAAAAAAAATCCTAACCTAACCTAACCTAACCTAACCTAACCTAACCTAACCTAACCTAACCTAACCTAACCTAACCTAACCTAACCTAACCTAACCTAACCTAACCTAACCTAACCTAACCTAACCTAACCTAACCTAACCTAACCTAACCTAACCTAACCTAACCTAACCTAACCTAACCTAACCTAACCTAACCTAACCTAACCTAACCTAACCTAACCTAACCTAACCTAACCTAACCTAACCTAACCCTTGACTTTTTGAAAATTTTTGAAGTCTCATTTTTGACACTACAAGGTAGTAATTGGTATCGATCTGTTCGTCTTGACGGTGCGCGTACGGCTGTGCCGAATATTATATATAGTTATATAATAAATTATTTAATTAAAGACGTTTTTGTCATTTTTTCATATAAAATTGACACATTTCAGTGGATTTTTTCAAAATTATCATAGGTTCTGTTGATTTTCCTGCGTCGTTACATCCCCCCCGCCGGCCCCGCCGCTTCGGTGTGGTTTTTGCCGCATCTGAAACATAAAAAACACAAATTTTATATTAATTTACCTAATTTTTACCATATTTTCGTAAATATTTTCAAAATTTACCGTCCCTAAAATCCAAAAACCATTTATTTGTGACCCCCTCTGGGCCCCCGACCCGATCGGTGCGAAAGCGCGCCCAAAATACGCGGGAAAAGTCAAAAAATTGGATCTTCATTGTTTCTCATATTTTTATCGATTAATGTACTGAAACCACCTAAGCTCGTGCCATACTAAAGAAATTTCTTGACTTTTTGAAAATTTTTGAAGTCTCATTTTTGACACTACAAGGTAGTAATTGGTATCGATCTGTTCGTCTTGACGGTGCGCGTACGGCTGTGCCGAATATTATATATAGTTATATAATAAATTATTTAATTAAAGACGTTTTTGTCATTTTTTCATATAAAATTGACACATTTCAGTGGATTTTTTCAAAATTATCATAGGTTCTGTTGATTTTCCTGCGTCGTTACATCCCCCCCGCCGGCCCCGCCGCTTCGGTGTGGTTTTTGCCGCATCTGAAACATAAAAAACACAAATTTTATATTAATTTACCTAATTTTTACCATATTTTCGTAAATATTTTCAAAATTTACCGTCCCTAAAATCCAAAAACCATTTATTTGTGACCCCCTCTGGGCCCCCGACCCGATCGGTGCGAAAGCGCGCCCAAAATACGCGGGAAAAGTCAAAAAATTGGATCTTCATTGTTTCTCATATTTTTATCGATTAATGTACTGAAACCACCTAAGCTCGTGCCATACTAAAGAAATTTCTTGACTTTTTGAAAATTTTTGAAGTCTCATTTTTGACACTACAAGGTAGTAATTGGTATCGATCTGTTCGTCTTGACGGTGCGCGTACGGCTGTGCCGAATATTATATATAGTTATATAATAAATTATTTAATTAAAGACGTTTTTGTCATTTTTTCATATAAAATTGACACATTTCAGTGGATTTTTTCAAAATTATCATAGGTTCTGTTGATTTTCCTGCGTCGTTACATCCCCCCCGCCGGCCCCGCCGCTTCGGTGTGGTTTTTGCCGCATCTGAAACATAAAAAACACAAATTTTATATTAATTTACCTAATTTTTACCATATTTTCGTAAATATTTTCAAAATTTACCGTCCCTAAAATCCAAAAACCATTTATTTGTGACCCCCTCTGGGCCCCCGACCCGATCGGTGCGAAAGCGCGCCCAAAATACGCGGGAACTCAGTTTGGTATATCAACTTGGTACCGGTCATTTTCCAAATTTCAAAATTTCTTCTTTTAACCACATATTATAACTTCATCACCTTAGTAGATATAGTAAATAAATATTACGATACCACCGCGCACCTGTTTGACCTAAAATTGACGCCATTTTTTTAAATTTCAAAATTTATTTTTCCTATCAATATAATTATTTATAATTAGGACGACTACCTCGGGTAGTCAATATAAACAAATTGACCAACGGACTGGCAAGCCCTCTACACTTGACAGCCTCATATAATTTATAAATTCGACGCGTTCTCCCTGACTAACCCCAAATTACAACAATGTTTGGCTTCCGCACGCCAGCAAAGGAGCAGCAAAGACCAGCTGATAAGTCAGCGGAAAAAACCAGCCCAGACGACATCATGGAGGTACCCAAGGTAAATGTAGCGCAGGCCCGGCGAAGTATAGAAACGAAGTTTGGAACAACGGAAGACCCTAAAAAGACCGTCGGACCTGCGAAACAGAAACCAAAAATAACCCCAACGACTTCACCTGCCACAGTACCACAGGAGAAACGGTATCTAAGTAGGATGACAGAGGCAAAAGCCTGCGTGACAAAGGTGAAGACACAACTGGGCAATGGACGAAATATAAAGACCGAGATTAAAAACGACGTGCTAGAGGCTACAGAAAGATTATATAGACTGGTAAAAGAAGCAGAAGAAGAAAGGAAGAAAGTAAAAGGGAAGGAGATGGACAACAAACAAGTACAAGAAGAACAGGAAAAGGAAGTTAAGGAACCAAAGGAACTGTGGACAAACAGAAAAGAAGGAGAAAGTGAATTCATAAGAAGACTGGAGGAACATGGAAGGATGCTTCAGGAAAGTAAGGAAGAAATGACACGATTGGGTGAAGAAATGAGAAAGCAAAGAGAGGAGCTTAAAGAAAGGGACACCTACGCAAGTGTGGCGGCCGGTCCGTCCCGCAATCAGACTGCGAAGACGACAACGGCGCTACACTCGGTTGTCATCACTTCGAAGGACGAGACAGTGACGGGAGACGAGGTGTATGAAAAGATAAAGGACACGATAAAAGCAAGAGAGGAAGGGCTCAGGATCGACAGGATGAGGAAGGCAAAAGACAGGAAGGTGATTGTAGGGTGTTGCACGAGAGAAGAGATGGGAAGAGTAAAGGAAAAGATTAAGAGAGCGGGAGGAGACCTAGAAATAGAGGACGTAAAGAACAAAGACCCGATGGTAATGCTAAAGGATGTCTTAAAATACAACACAGACCAAGACATACTTACGTCTCTCAAGACGCAGAACAAAGACCTACTTGAGGGCGTCGAAGGGGAAGAGGATAGAGTGAAGGTTAAATTTAGGAAACCTGCAAGGAACCCACTCACCTCGAACGTCGTTTTACAGGTCACTCCAAGGATTTGGAAATTATTGACAGAAGCTGGGGCAGTGCATGTAGACATCCAGAGGGTAAGAGTCGTCGACCAGTCACCCCTTATACAGTGTACGCGTTGTTTAGGGTACGGTCATAGTCGGCGGTTCTGTAAAGACCATCTGGATGCCTGCAGTCATTGCGGAGGAAACCACTTCCGAACAGAGTGTCCAGATTGGATGGCGGCTGCGCCACCGACATGCTGCAACTGCCAAAAGGCCGGAATGGAGTCAAAGACGCATAACGCCTTCAGCCAAGACTGCCCAGTTAGGAATAAGTGGGAAGCCATAGCCAGATCGGCAGTGGCTTACTGCTAAGGTGGTCTCCACAGCCCCGGGCCCAGCTGTATCCAACCCCAGCGTGAGGCCATACCTGGTGGCGCAGGCCAACCTCCAAAGAAAAGCACTTGCCACGCAAGAGCTAATGTCGTTGGCAATGGAGAAGAGGTTGGCCGTCGCCCTAATCCAGGAGCCGTACGTTGGAGGAACAGGCCGCGTGAAGAAATACGGGACCGTCAGGATTTTCCAGTGCGCTGAACGGGAAGAGGGTCAGGTCAAGGCGGCCATAGCAATCTTTGACGATGATATGGATGCCTTGATCTGCCCAGAATTCACCACAACTAACATCGTTGTGGTGAAAATCCGCACCGGCGCCTGGGAGATCGTGATGGCCTCGTACTACTTCGAACCCGATCAGCCTATCGAACCGTACCTTGACCAGCTGAGGACGATAGAACAAAGACTGGGCCCGAGAGGCCTACTAATGGGAGGAGACACTAACGCAAAAAGCCTATGGTGGAGCCGGGAGATCGACCGAAGAGGTGAGATGGTGTCCAATTGGATGGACGAAGCCGGGCTCCACGTGTTGAACGAAGGCAACACACCGACGTTTTTCACCATAAGAGGAGATAGGGTCTACTCCAGCCAAGTGGACGTCACCGCCTGTTCGGTCGACCTCTTGGATAAAATCGACAACTGGAGAGTTAACGAGGACCTAACGAGCTCAGACCATAACACAATCACTTTTACAATAAGACTTAAAAAAAGCCAAGGAATCAAAATCAATAGAACTACACGACTATATAACACTAAAAAGGCAAAATGGACAGAATTTGGAACAAAACTTAAAAAAAATATTGATGAACACAAATTAAACAAAATAGAAATAGAGAAAATAGAAACAAAAGAAGAGTTACAACAGAAAATCGGGATATATACGGAACTTATAATTAAAACTTGTGAAGATACCATACCTTTAAAAAACAACAATAATAATAAATACAACTTACCTTGGTGGTCCAAAGAGCTTGACGGGATGAAGAAAGATATGATGCGGAAGAAGCGCAGGATCCGGTGGGCAGCATCTGTAAGAAAAGAAAAAGTCATTAGAGAATATAAGCAGGCAAAGAAGATATATGAAGACGAGGCGAAAAAAGCACAAGTGAAAAGCTGGAAGGAGTTTTGCGGAAAGCAGGATAAAGAAGGGGTGTGGGATGGGATTTATCGGGTACTGGGTAGGCTGACCAAGCGGCATGAGGACCAGCCCCTTGTCAGGGACGGTGTAACACTGGGTCAGGGGGAATCGGCAAGATTCCTTGCCGATACCTTCTACCCGGACGACCCTGATGAGGAGGATAATGAGGACCACCGACGCATCAGGGGGCTAGCCGAGCGTGTGAATGAGAGGGTCCATGGTGAGGTACATGACCCCCCATTCACAATGAACGAGCTCGAGACTGCGCTGGCGGGATTCAGCCCTAAGAAGGCGCCCGGGTCGGATGGCCTGACGTCTGACATTTGTTCGCGGGCGATCGCCCTGGATCCGGTGCCTTTCCTATCGCTGGCAAACAAGTGCCTGGAACTGGCCTGCTTTCCAAAAATTTGGAAAGAGGCCACGGTCGTTGTGCTTCCGAAGCCGGGTAGAGACGACTACACGACTCCGAAAGCGCATAGACCGATAGGACTGTTGCCGGTGATGGGAAAGATACTGGAAAAGATGATTGTGGGCAGACTCAAATGGCACCTCCTTCCGAGGATCAGCCACCGCCAATATGGATTTATGCCACAAAGGAGCACCGAGGACTCCCTCTATGACCTGATGAAGCATATTAGGGCGAAACTTTTATCAAAGAAAGTCATAATTATGATATCGTTGGACATAGAGGGAGCCTTCGACAGCGCCTGGTGGCCTGCTATAAAAGTCCGGTTGGCGGAAGAAGGATGCCCACCAAACATCAGAAGGGTAGTCGCCAGCTATCTGGACGATCGGATGGTCAGGGTTCGATACGCGGGCGCCGAGGTTGCGAAACGGACTGTTAAGGGTTGCGTACAAGGATCTGTTGGAGGGCCGATCCTGTGGAATCTCCTTCTCGACCCCCTGTTGCAGGGGTTAGAGCGCCGGGGCGACTATTGCCAAGCATTCGCTGACGATGTCGTCCTGGTGTTCGATGGGGATTCCACAGGAGAAGCACAGAGGCAGGCCAATGCGGCATTGGCCTATGTGCGGGATTGGGGCATCGGAAATAAACTTAAATTTGCGCCAAATAAAACGAAGGCTATGATTATAACAAACAAACTAAAGTACGATGCTCCGATCCTGCACATGGGCGGTGTCGACATTGGCCTGTCGCATGAAATCAAGATGCTCGGCCTGACAATAGACCAGAAACTGACCTTTAACAGTCACGTAACGCAAACCTGTAGGAAGGCCATCGGAATTTATAAAATGCTCGCGAGGTCAGCCAAAGTCCAGTGGGGGCTGGAACCGGAGGTGATCAGGACGATCTATACGGCGGCGGTTGAGCCCGTTATCCTATACGCGGCCAGTGCGTGGGCTCCCGCCAGTCTGAAACTGGGTATCAGGAAGCAGCTTGGAGCAATCCAGCGAAGTTTCGCACAAAAGTTGACGAAGGCATACAGGACTGTCTCCCTCAACTCAACCCTACTGCTCGCTGGAATACTGCCTCTTGACATAAGAGTGAGGGAAACCGCCCTCCTCTACGAGATCAAGAGGGGGTATTCACAGCGAGTAGTGGGAGATCGGGAGGTAGAGAGGCCTGTGGCCTTCGTCAGCTTGGGTCACCCGGCAGACCGGAGGAACAGGAGGTTCCAATGCTTGGTGGACGGAGCAGAACTGGCCCAGCACGTCGGTGAAGGTCTCAGTATCTTTACCGACGGCAGCAAGATAGATGGGAAAGTCGGAGCGGCGCTATCCATATGGGATGGCGCCGCCGAGACAAGTACCAGAAAACTGAAGCTGGAGCCGTACTGCTCCGTTTACCAAGCGGAACTTCTTGCCCTCCGGAAAGCTGCGGAGGAGGTGCTCCGAAGCGGGCTTCCTAAGTGCGGCATCTTTAGCGATGCTAGGTCCGCCCTTGAAGTCGTCACCAAAGGTGACTCCCTCCACCCCCTAGCGTTCGAAATTAATAATATCTTAAATAAAGCTGAGGAACGCACCCAGAAAGTTGAACTCTTCTGGGTGAAGGCTCACGTGGGGTTGGAGGGAAATGAGAGGGCGGATGGGCTCGCTAAGGAGGCCGCACAACACCTGAAGACCCGTGCGCATTACGACAAGTGTCCGGTTTCATTCGTCAAGAGACAGATCCGGCAGGACTCTATTGACGAATGGAGCCGGAGATATGCGGATGGGGAGACGGCTTCAGTAACGAAGCTGTTCTTCCCGGACGCTATCGAGGCGTACAGAGTTGTCAGGCGGATCGTCCTTGATCCAGTACTGACGCAGGTGTTTACGGGGCACGGCGGGTTCTCTGAGTACTTGCATCGTTTTAAGTGTAAGGAGAGCCCGGCGTGCCTGTGTGACCCTGACGCTCAAGAAACGGTTCCACACCTCCTGCTTGAATGTCCCATCCACGCAAACGAAAGATACAACCTGGAACAAGAAATGGATGTTAAAATGGATGTAAATAATATACCAGAAATTATGAAAAATAAAAACACTTTATACAAATTCTTAAAATACTGCAAGATAATAACGAATAAGGTAAATAATAAAAATAGACAATAAGTACTTATACTAGCTATATAATATAAGATTATATAAGTTTAGTAATAAGAAAAATAGTTAGAAATGTATGTAGTTTTTATGTAGTTTTCAGATAAATAGAATTAGATAAATAGATTTTAGATAAATATATGGTGGATAATTGGTATATTAAGATAAGTAATAAGATATAAAATAGAAAGTATGCCATGTTAGAAATAAGATATATAGAAATAGGATAAATAGAGATTAACAGAAGTATTGAGATATGTAAGTTGCCATATATTATATAGAATAAGTTATTGTAAGTAGTGTAAGAAAAATGTAGTCATAAATAAAATAGATTCCCAACTTCCCTTGTCCTGGATAGGGGGAACGAGAGTGGGGCATAGAGCCCCACAAATTTTAAAAAAAAAAAAAAAAAAAAACCTAACCTAACCTAACCTAACCTAACCTAACCTAACCTAACCTAACCTAACCTAACCTAACCTAACCTAACCTAACCTAACCTAACCTAACCTAACCTAACCTAACCTAACCTAACCTAACCTAACCTAACCCCTTGACTTTTTGAAAATTTTTGAAGTCTCATTTTTGACATTATAAGATAGTTATTGGTATCGATCTGTTCGTCTTGACGGTGCGCGTACGGCTGTGCCGAATATTATATATAGTTATATAATAAATTATTTAATTAAAGACGTTTTTGTCATTTTTTCACATAAAATTGACACATTTCAGTAGTTTTCTTCAAAATTATCAGAGGCTTTGTTGATTTTCCTGCGTCGTTACATCCCCCCCGCCGGTCCCGCCGCTTCGGTGTGGTTTTTGCCGCATCTGAAACATAAAAAACACAAATTTTATATTAATTTACCTAATTTTTACCATATTTTCGTAAATATTTTCAAAATTTACCGTCCCTAAAATCCAAAAACCATTTATTTGTGACCCCCTCTGGGCCCCCGACCCGATCCGTGCGAAAGCGCGCCCAAAATACGCGGGAAAAGTCAAAAATTGACCCCCCGCCCACCCTAGCCTCATTTTGGTATATCGACTCGGTACCGGTTATTTTCAAAATTACTAAATTTAGGTCTTATTTGGATAAACTTTGATCCAACAGATCGTATCGTCATAAATAAAAATAAATACAAATTTTGAGACAACTTTTGATGAAAAAAGATTAATTTAAAATTTTATTTGGACTTTTACATTGTAAAATTTTATACAAATTATATTTTATACTTTTTATCATAATATTACTGACCGACTGACACGTAAGCTCTTTACACTTACAAACTTAAATTCTGTGACGCGTAATTAAAAATGTTCCGTACACCTGCGAAGAGAGGTGCGGCCAAACCACTGTCACCGGAGTCCAGTCCCGAGGAACCGGCAAGAGCAACCGTCGCGCAGGCTCGGCGTAGTATTGAATCGAAGCTGGATAGCTCAGATCCAAGACCCGCCGAGCAGGCGCGACAGATGCCCAAGCCGAAAGGCACATATAAGGACCGGACAACGGAAGCCTCTGCCCGTCTTAACAGAATTCGAATGTCGATAAATATGAGCCGGAACACCAAAACTGAAATAAAAAATGAAATTATTGAATCGGCATTACGAATGATGCAGTTGGTAAAGGATGCGGAGGAAGGAAGGAAGTATAAAAGATTGGAAGACACTAAGGAAACGCAGACGGAGCAAGGAAAGGAAGAAGTAAAGGAAATTGAAAGAAGCAGGGGATCAGAAGAATTAAAAAGTGAATTGACAGAAAAATTAGAGGAACATTTAAGGGCTATGAAGGAAACAAAAGAGGCTATGGAGGGAATGAGAGAGGAAATAACTAGGCACCGTGAAGATCTGGCTAGCCAAAGAACGTATGCGAGTGCAGTTGCCGGTTCCCCCAAAGTCAAAACGACTGAGGTGGCTACGGCGCTGCACTCGATAGTGGTGACCTCCAATGATGACCTAGAAACGGGAGAGGTTGTAATGGAAAAGATAAGGAAGGCTGTGAAAGCAAAGGAGGAAGGGATAAAAGTGGACAGTATAAGAAAAGCGAAAGATAGAAAAGTTATATTAGGTTGCCGAGACAAAGAAGAGATAATCAAAATTAAAAAGAACATAAGTAAAAATGAAAAAAGTTTAAATTTTGAAGACATTAAAAATAAGGACCCTCTTGTCGTAATTAAGCACGTGACGAATAGCCACTCCGATGACGAAATTGTAAAGGCTATAAAAAATCAGAACAGGCACCTTCTGGACAGAATAGAAAAGGAGAAGGAAAGGATAGAGGTCACGTTCAGAAGGAGAACCCGGAACCCACTGATGGCCCACATAATCCTGCGAGTGTCGCCTGAAATCTGGAGGATCTTCACAGATACCGGCGCAGTGTTTGTAGACGTCCAGAGAGTCAAGGTAGAGGACCAGTCCCCCCTTGTCCAATGCTCAAAGTGTTTGGGCTATGGACATGGGAGGCGATTCTGCCATGCCTCTCTGGAGGCCTGCAGTCACTGCGGTGGGCCGCACAAAAAGGCCGAGTGTGCGGATTGGCTAGCAGCAGAGCCATCGACCTGCTGTAATTGCCAAAGGGCGAAACTCGCGGACGTGGGCCATAACGCCTACAGTGAGGGTTGTCCAGTAAGAAAGAAGTGGGACATGTTGGCCAGATCGTGCATATCGTACTGCTAAGATGGTAACTGTGAAATCAGATGGCGCGGCAAAAGATCGACTTGGCTTTGTAAAGGGAAGTATAGAAAAAGGAACGGTGCACAAGAAATCAGTCTCAAAAGGAAACGGCAAAGTGGCTTTGGCGCTACCTTTTGCAGTGTTAAATAAATAGCGGGATAAAACAGATAGGATAGATAATAAGATTGAGTAAAGTAGAAAAGATGAATATAAAAAAGATGTGCAAAAAGTACTAAGATATATAACATAAGGTTATATTGATACAGTACAAAGATAGACCGGACATATAAATTTAAAAGATAGCATAAATAAACCTGTAATAACGGAAAGACTGAAGAAAGGAAGTCGGTAACATCAGATTGAATAGGTTACTTAGAAACACAAATAGGAAGACAAGGAGAGAGAAGCAGAGATGAAAGTGGAATAAGACTAAACAACATTGGCAGAAGAAACGAAACTAAATAAATAACTATAAGAAAATAAATAAGTTAATAGTACAAAAAGTGAAACATACGAGAAAATACAAGAAAGGAAAAGAAGATACAAATTTTATAAATTTACATAATATAGTTTTACATATTTCAATTGAAAAAAGAATAAATAGACAGAAAAAATGGACAGACGAGGAAAATCTAACATAAGTATTAGTTATAAAACATGTAGATGTAAAAAGGCCCTATCCACCCATATGGGGGTACTAGAGTGGGGACATAAACAGCCCCACAAAATTAAAAAAAAAAAAAAAAAAAAAAAAAAAAACCTAACCTAACCTAACCTAACCTAACCTAACCTAACCTAACCTAACCTAACCTAACCTAACCTAACCTAACCTAACCTAACCTAACCTAACCTAACCTAACCTAACCTAACCTAACCTAACCTAACCTAACCTAACCTAACCTAACCTAACCTAACCTAACCTAACCTAACCTAACCTAACCTAACCTAACCTAACCCGGCAAAGCTATTGGCGGAAACCTTCTATCCAGAAGACAATAAAGAAGAAGACAACGCAGACCATCAGCGTACAAGAGAGGCAGCCGCACGAGTAAATGACAAAGTCGATGCTGAGATCCATGACCCACCATTTACACTGGACGAACTAAGTGCGGCTGCAAACAGCTTCAATCCAAAGAAAGCCCCGGGAGCAGACGGCCTAACGGCTGACATCTGTAAGCAAGCTATAGATAAGTACCCAGAATTGTACCTATCACTGGCAAACAAGTGCCTCGAACTTGGCCACTTCCCGACCACCTGGAAGGAGGCAACGGTCATAGTCCTCCGGAAACCTGCCAAGGAGGACTACACGAACGTCAAATCGTACAGACCGATAGGCCTTTTGCCTGTGATGGGGAAGATACTGGAGAAGATGGTGGTGGGGCGAGTGAGGTGGTATCTCTACCCGAGGACAAGCCCCCGACAGTTTGGCTTTATGCCGCAGAGGAGCACCGAAGACTCCCTCTACGTTTTGATGAGACATATAAGGAACAAACTTTCTGAAAAGAAAATTGTCCTTGTTGTCTCACTGGACATAGAGGGGGCCTTCGACAGCGCCTGGTGGCCGGCAATTAGAGTCGGACTGTCGGAGGAAGGATGTCCAATCAACATCAGAAGGGTAATAGATAGCTACCTCGAGAGCAGAAAAGTCAGACTGAGGTACTCCGGGGAAGAGTATGAGAGGTGGACCTCCAAGGGATGCGTGCAGGGCTCCATTGGGGGTCCAACCTTCTGGAATCTGCTCCTCGACCCACTACTATCGGAGCTTGATAGACGGGGTATTTACTGCCAAGCTTTTGCCGATGACGTAGTGCTCGCATTCGACGGACATGAGATGAGCAAGATACAAAAACAGGCCAATGAAACGCTGGCCTGTGTGAGGGATTGGGGAATCAAAAACAAACTTAAGTTCGCCCCGAACAAGACAAAGGCAATGGTGATAACCAGAAAACTGAAGTATGATTCTCCGATCCTCCACATGGGTGGCGTGGACATTGGTCTGGAAAAACAGATGAAGATACTGGGAGTCACAATCGACAGCGGGCTGACCTTTAACGCCCACGTTACCAACGTATGTAAGAAGGCAGTGGGTTTTTACCAAAAACTGTCCACGGCAGCAAGAACGCAGTGGGGGCTGGGACCAGACATCATCAAACTGCTGTATACGGCTGTAGTAGAGCCAACCATACTATATGGAGCAAGTGTATGGGCCCCGGCTTCACACAAATTAGGGATAAAAAAGCAGCTCGCTGTTGTCCAAAGAGGTTTCGCGCAAAAGATTACGAAGGCCTACAGGACCGTCTCATTAAACTCGGCCCTTCTCCTCGCCGGGATACTGCCCCTGGATATTCGTGCCAGGGAGAATGCCTCCCTGTACGAAATCAAAAGGGGCTGGTCCCGGCGGGTGATAGGGGACCGGGAGGTGGAACGGCCTGTGGCCTTCGAAAATCTTGAACACCCAGCGCAACGTGGCACTATTAAATACCGGTGTCTGGTGGACGGTGCAGAAGTGAACCAAATAACTAGAGAAGGCCGAGCTATCTTCACAGACGGCAGTAAGATCGATGGTAAGGTCGGAGCGGCAATCTCCATTTGGCAGAACGCCGCCGAGACCAAAACCAAAAAACTCAAACTGGAATCATTCTGCACCGTCTACCAGGCAGAGATGGTGGCCCTCCACAGGGCGGTGGCAGAGGCGGTGGTTGGGGAGGCGGCTCAGTGCAGCATCCTGAGCGACTCTAGAGCGGCGCTGGAAACCGTCGCTGACGGAGCTTCCCTCCACCCCCTAGCGTTCCAAATTCAAAAAATGATCAGAAGCAATAAAGAACGCGGCAGAATAGTATCGTTATTCTGGATAAAAGCTCACGCAGGGTTGGAGGGAAACGAGCGCGCAGACGAGCTCGCAAAGGATGCTGCGCTGAATCTCAAAGTTAAACCTGACTACGATAAGTGTCCCGTTTCATTCGTCAAACGACAGATTCGTCTGGAGTCGATTGACGAGTGGAACGAGCGCTACGTACAGGGCGAGACGGCCTCA
>HG995245.1:18547500-18570000 GCA_905332985.1 Mimas tiliae | reverse complement strand
ATTTCAAAATTTCTTCTTTTAACCACATATTATAACTTCATCACCTTAGTAGATATAGTAAATAAATATTACGATACCACCGCGCACCTGTTTGACCTAAAATTGACGCCATTTTTTTAAATTTCAAAATTTATTTTTCCTATCAATATAATTATTTATAATTAGGACGACTACCTCGGGTAGTCAATATAAACAAATTGACCAACGGACTGGCAAGCCCTCTACACTTGACAGCCTCATATAATTTATAAATTCGACGCGTTCTCCCTGACTAACCCCAAATTACAACAATGTTTGGCTTCCGCACGCCAGCAAAGGAGCAGCAAAGACCAGCTGATAAGTCAGCGGAAAAAACCAGCCCAGACGACATCATGGAGGTACCCAAGGTAAATGTAGCGCAGGCCCGGCGAAGTATAGAAACGAAGTTTGGAACAACGGAAGACCCTAAAAAGACCGTCGGACCTGCGAAACAGAAACCAAAAATAACCCCAACGACTTCACCTGCCACAGTACCACAGGAGAAACGGTATCTAAGTAGGATGACAGAGGCAAAAGCCTGCGTGACAAAGGTGAAGACACAACTGGGCAATGGACGAAATATAAAGACCGAGATTAAAAACGACGTGCTAGAGGCTACAGAAAGATTATATAGACTGGTAAAAGAAGCAGAAGAAGAAAGGAAGAAAGTAAAAGGGAAGGAGATGGACAACAAACAAGTACAAGAAGAACAGGAAAAGGAAGTTAAGGAACCAAAGGAACTGTGGACAAACAGAAAAGAAGGAGAAAGTGAATTCATAAGAAGACTGGAGGAACATGGAAGGATGCTTCAGGAAAGTAAGGAAGAAATGACACGATTGGGTGAAGAAATGAGAAAGCAAAGAGAGGAGCTTAAAGAAAGGGACACCTACGCAAGTGTGGCGGCCGGTCCGTCCCGCAATCAGACTGCGAAGACGACAACGGCGCTACACTCGGTTGTCATCACTTCGAAGGACGAGACAGTGACGGGAGACGAGGTGTATGAAAAGATAAAGGACACGATAAAAGCAAGAGAGGAAGGGCTCAGGATCGACAGGATGAGGAAGGCAAAAGACAGGAAGGTGATTGTAGGGTGTTGCACGAGAGAAGAGATGGGAAGAGTAAAGGAAAAGATTAAGAGAGCGGGAGGAGACCTAGAAATAGAGGACGTAAAGAACAAAGACCCGATGGTAATGCTAAAGGATGTCTTAAAATACAACACAGACCAAGACATACTTACGTCTCTCAAGACGCAGAACAAAGACCTACTTGAGGGCGTCGAAGGGGAAGAGGATAGAGTGAAGGTTAAATTTAGGAAACCTGCAAGGAACCCACTCACCTCGAACGTCGTTTTACAGGTCACTCCAAGGATTTGGAAATTATTGACAGAAGCTGGGGCAGTGCATGTAGACATCCAGAGGGTAAGAGTCGTCGACCAGTCACCCCTTATACAGTGTACGCGTTGTTTAGGGTACGGTCATAGTCGGCGGTTCTGTAAAGACCATCTGGATGCCTGCAGTCATTGCGGAGGAAACCACTTCCGAACAGAGTGTCCAGATTGGATGGCGGCTGCGCCACCGACATGCTGCAACTGCCAAAAGGCCGGAATGGAGTCAAAGACGCATAACGCCTTCAGCCAAGACTGCCCAGTTAGGAATAAGTGGGAAGCCATAGCCAGATCGGCAGTGGCTTACTGCTAAGGTGGTCTCCACAGCCCCGGGCCCAGCTGTATCCAACCCCAGCGTGAGGCCATACCTGGTGGCGCAGGCCAACCTCCAAAGAAAAGCACTTGCCACGCAAGAGCTAATGTCGTTGGCAATGGAGAAGAGGTTGGCCGTCGCCCTAATCCAGGAGCCGTACGTTGGAGGAACAGGCCGCGTGAAGAAATACGGGACCGTCAGGATTTTCCAGTGCGCTGAACGGGAAGAGGGTCAGGTCAAGGCGGCCATAGCAATCTTTGACGATGATATGGATGCCTTGATCTGCCCAGAATTCACCACAACTAACATCGTTGTGGTGAAAATCCGCACCGGCGCCTGGGAGATCGTGATGGCCTCGTACTACTTCGAACCCGATCAGCCTATCGAACCGTACCTTGACCAGCTGAGGACGATAGAACAAAGACTGGGCCCGAGAGGCCTACTAATGGGAGGAGACACTAACGCAAAAAGCCTATGGTGGAGCCGGGAGATCGACCGAAGAGGTGAGATGGTGTCCAATTGGATGGACGAAGCCGGGCTCCACGTGTTGAACGAAGGCAACACACCGACGTTTTTCACCATAAGAGGAGATAGGGTCTACTCCAGCCAAGTGGACGTCACCGCCTGTTCGGTCGACCTCTTGGATAAAATCGACAACTGGAGAGTTAACGAGGACCTAACGAGCTCAGACCATAACACAATCACTTTTACAATAAGACTTAAAAAAAGCCAAGGAATCAAAATCAATAGAACTACACGACTATATAACACTAAAAAGGCAAAATGGACAGAATTTGGAACAAAACTTAAAAAAAATATTGATGAACACAAATTAAACAAAATAGAAATAGAGAAAATAGAAACAAAAGAAGAGTTACAACAGAAAATCGGGATATATACGGAACTTATAATTAAAACTTGTGAAGATACCATACCTTTAAAAAACAACAATAATAATAAATACAACTTACCTTGGTGGTCCAAAGAGCTTGACGGGATGAAGAAAGATATGATGCGGAAGAAGCGCAGGATCCGGTGGGCAGCATCTGTAAGAAAAGAAAAAGTCATTAGAGAATATAAGCAGGCAAAGAAGATATATGAAGACGAGGCGAAAAAAGCACAAGTGAAAAGCTGGAAGGAGTTTTGCGGAAAGCAGGATAAAGAAGGGGTGTGGGATGGGATTTATCGGGTACTGGGTAGGCTGACCAAGCGGCATGAGGACCAGCCCCTTGTCAGGGACGGTGTAACACTGGGTCAGGGGGAATCGGCAAGATTCCTTGCCGATACCTTCTACCCGGACGACCCTGATGAGGAGGATAATGAGGACCACCGACGCATCAGGGGGCTAGCCGAGCGTGTGAATGAGAGGGTCCATGGTGAGGTACATGACCCCCCATTCACAATGAACGAGCTCGAGACTGCGCTGGCGGGATTCAGCCCTAAGAAGGCGCCCGGGTCGGATGGCCTGACGTCTGACATTTGTTCGCGGGCGATCGCCCTGGATCCGGTGCCTTTCCTATCGCTGGCAAACAAGTGCCTGGAACTGGCCTGCTTTCCAAAAATTTGGAAAGAGGCCACGGTCGTTGTGCTTCCGAAGCCGGGTAGAGACGACTACACGACTCCGAAAGCGCATAGACCGATAGGACTGTTGCCGGTGATGGGAAAGATACTGGAAAAGATGATTGTGGGCAGACTCAAATGGCACCTCCTTCCGAGGATCAGCCACCGCCAATATGGATTTATGCCACAAAGGAGCACCGAGGACTCCCTCTATGACCTGATGAAGCATATTAGGGCGAAACTTTTATCAAAGAAAGTCATAATTATGATATCGTTGGACATAGAGGGAGCCTTCGACAGCGCCTGGTGGCCTGCTATAAAAGTCCGGTTGGCGGAAGAAGGATGCCCACCAAACATCAGAAGGGTAGTCGCCAGCTATCTGGACGATCGGATGGTCAGGGTTCGATACGCGGGCGCCGAGGTTGCGAAACGGACTGTTAAGGGTTGCGTACAAGGATCTGTTGGAGGGCCGATCCTGTGGAATCTCCTTCTCGACCCCCTGTTGCAGGGGTTAGAGCGCCGGGGCGACTATTGCCAAGCATTCGCTGACGATGTCGTCCTGGTGTTCGATGGGGATTCCACAGGAGAAGCACAGAGGCAGGCCAATGCGGCATTGGCCTATGTGCGGGATTGGGGCATCGGAAATAAACTTAAATTTGCGCCAAATAAAACGAAGGCTATGATTATAACAAACAAACTAAAGTACGATGCTCCGATCCTGCACATGGGCGGTGTCGACATTGGCCTGTCGCATGAAATCAAGATGCTCGGCCTGACAATAGACCAGAAACTGACCTTTAACAGTCACGTAACGCAAACCTGTAGGAAGGCCATCGGAATTTATAAAATGCTCGCGAGGTCAGCCAAAGTCCAGTGGGGGCTGGAACCGGAGGTGATCAGGACGATCTATACGGCGGCGGTTGAGCCCGTTATCCTATACGCGGCCAGTGCGTGGGCTCCCGCCAGTCTGAAACTGGGTATCAGGAAGCAGCTTGGAGCAATCCAGCGAAGTTTCGCACAAAAGTTGACGAAGGCATACAGGACTGTCTCCCTCAACTCAACCCTACTGCTCGCTGGAATACTGCCTCTTGACATAAGAGTGAGGGAAACCGCCCTCCTCTACGAGATCAAGAGGGGGTATTCACAGCGAGTAGTGGGAGATCGGGAGGTAGAGAGGCCTGTGGCCTTCGTCAGCTTGGGTCACCCGGCAGACCGGAGGAACAGGAGGTTCCAATGCTTGGTGGACGGAGCAGAACTGGCCCAGCACGTCGGTGAAGGTCTCAGTATCTTTACCGACGGCAGCAAGATAGATGGGAAAGTCGGAGCGGCGCTATCCATATGGGATGGCGCCGCCGAGACAAGTACCAGAAAACTGAAGCTGGAGCCGTACTGCTCCGTTTACCAAGCGGAACTTCTTGCCCTCCGGAAAGCTGCGGAGGAGGTGCTCCGAAGCGGGCTTCCTAAGTGCGGCATCTTTAGCGATGCTAGGTCCGCCCTTGAAGTCGTCACCAAAGGTGACTCCCTCCACCCCCTAGCGTTCGAAATTAATAATATCTTAAATAAAGCTGAGGAACGCACCCAGAAAGTTGAACTCTTCTGGGTGAAGGCTCACGTGGGGTTGGAGGGAAATGAGAGGGCGGATGGGCTCGCTAAGGAGGCCGCACAACACCTGAAGACCCGTGCGCATTACGACAAGTGTCCGGTTTCATTCGTCAAGAGACAGATCCGGCAGGACTCTATTGACGAATGGAGCCGGAGATATGCGGATGGGGAGACGGCTTCAGTAACGAAGCTGTTCTTCCCGGACGCTATCGAGGCGTACAGAGTTGTCAGGCGGATCGTCCTTGATCCAGTACTGACGCAGGTGTTTACGGGGCACGGCGGGTTCTCTGAGTACTTGCATCGTTTTAAGTGTAAGGAGAGCCCGGCGTGCCTGTGTGACCCTGACGCTCAAGAAACGGTTCCACACCTCCTGCTTGAATGTCCCATCCACGCAAACGAAAGATACAACCTGGAACAAGAAATGGATGTTAAAATGGATGTAAATAATATACCAGAAATTATGAAAAATAAAAACACTTTATACAAATTCTTAAAATACTGCAAGATAATAACGAATAAGGTAAATAATAAAAATAGACAATAAGTACTTATACTAGCTATATAATATAAGATTATATAAGTTTAGTAATAAGAAAAATAGTTAGAAATGTATGTAGTTTTTATGTAGTTTTCAGATAAATAGAATTAGATAAATAGATTTTAGATAAATATATGGTGGATAATTGGTATATTAAGATAAGTAATAAGATATAAAATAGAAAGTATGCCATGTTAGAAATAAGATATATAGAAATAGGATAAATAGAGATTAACAGAAGTATTGAGATATGTAAGTTGCCATATATTATATAGAATAAGTTATTGTAAGTAGTGTAAGAAAAATGTAGTCATAAATAAAATAGATTCCCAACTTCCCTTGTCCTGGATAGGGGGAACGAGAGTGGGGCATAGAGCCCCACAAATTTTAAAAAAAAAAAAAAAAAAAAACCTAACCTAACCTAACCTAACCTAACCTAACCTAACCTAACCTAACCTAACCTAACCTAACCTAACCTAACCTAACCTAACCTAACCTAACCTAACCTAACCTAACCTAACCTAACCTAACCTAACCTAACCCCTTGACTTTTTGAAAATTTTTGAAGTCTCATTTTTGACATTATAAGATAGTTATTGGTATCGATCTGTTCGTCTTGACGGTGCGCGTACGGCTGTGCCGAATATTATATATAGTTATATAATAAATTATTTAATTAAAGACGTTTTTGTCATTTTTTCACATAAAATTGACACATTTCAGTAGTTTTCTTCAAAATTATCAGAGGCTTTGTTGATTTTCCTGCGTCGTTACATCCCCCCCGCCGGTCCCGCCGCTTCGGTGTGGTTTTTGCCGCATCTGAAACATAAAAAACACAAATTTTATATTAATTTACCTAATTTTTACCATATTTTCGTAAATATTTTCAAAATTTACCGTCCCTAAAATCCAAAAACCATTTATTTGTGACCCCCTCTGGGCCCCCGACCCGATCCGTGCGAAAGCGCGCCCAAAATACGCGGGAAAAGTCAAAAATTGACCCCCCGCCCACCCTAGCCTCATTTTGGTATATCGACTCGGTACCGGTTATTTTCAAAATTACTAAATTTAGGTCTTATTTGGATAAACTTTGATCCAACAGATCGTATCGTCATAAATAAAAATAAATACAAATTTTGAGACAACTTTTGATGAAAAAAGATTAATTTAAAATTTTATTTGGACTTTTACATTGTAAAATTTTATACAAATTATATTTTATACTTTTTATCATAATATTACTGACCGACTGACACGTAAGCTCTTTACACTTACAAACTTAAATTCTGTGACGCGTAATTAAAAATGTTCCGTACACCTGCGAAGAGAGGTGCGGCCAAACCACTGTCACCGGAGTCCAGTCCCGAGGAACCGGCAAGAGCAACCGTCGCGCAGGCTCGGCGTAGTATTGAATCGAAGCTGGATAGCTCAGATCCAAGACCCGCCGAGCAGGCGCGACAGATGCCCAAGCCGAAAGGCACATATAAGGACCGGACAACGGAAGCCTCTGCCCGTCTTAACAGAATTCGAATGTCGATAAATATGAGCCGGAACACCAAAACTGAAATAAAAAATGAAATTATTGAATCGGCATTACGAATGATGCAGTTGGTAAAGGATGCGGAGGAAGGAAGGAAGTATAAAAGATTGGAAGACACTAAGGAAACGCAGACGGAGCAAGGAAAGGAAGAAGTAAAGGAAATTGAAAGAAGCAGGGGATCAGAAGAATTAAAAAGTGAATTGACAGAAAAATTAGAGGAACATTTAAGGGCTATGAAGGAAACAAAAGAGGCTATGGAGGGAATGAGAGAGGAAATAACTAGGCACCGTGAAGATCTGGCTAGCCAAAGAACGTATGCGAGTGCAGTTGCCGGTTCCCCCAAAGTCAAAACGACTGAGGTGGCTACGGCGCTGCACTCGATAGTGGTGACCTCCAATGATGACCTAGAAACGGGAGAGGTTGTAATGGAAAAGATAAGGAAGGCTGTGAAAGCAAAGGAGGAAGGGATAAAAGTGGACAGTATAAGAAAAGCGAAAGATAGAAAAGTTATATTAGGTTGCCGAGACAAAGAAGAGATAATCAAAATTAAAAAGAACATAAGTAAAAATGAAAAAAGTTTAAATTTTGAAGACATTAAAAATAAGGACCCTCTTGTCGTAATTAAGCACGTGACGAATAGCCACTCCGATGACGAAATTGTAAAGGCTATAAAAAATCAGAACAGGCACCTTCTGGACAGAATAGAAAAGGAGAAGGAAAGGATAGAGGTCACGTTCAGAAGGAGAACCCGGAACCCACTGATGGCCCACATAATCCTGCGAGTGTCGCCTGAAATCTGGAGGATCTTCACAGATACCGGCGCAGTGTTTGTAGACGTCCAGAGAGTCAAGGTAGAGGACCAGTCCCCCCTTGTCCAATGCTCAAAGTGTTTGGGCTATGGACATGGGAGGCGATTCTGCCATGCCTCTCTGGAGGCCTGCAGTCACTGCGGTGGGCCGCACAAAAAGGCCGAGTGTGCGGATTGGCTAGCAGCAGAGCCATCGACCTGCTGTAATTGCCAAAGGGCGAAACTCGCGGACGTGGGCCATAACGCCTACAGTGAGGGTTGTCCAGTAAGAAAGAAGTGGGACATGTTGGCCAGATCGTGCATATCGTACTGCTAAGATGGTAACTGTGAAATCAGATGGCGCGGCAAAAGATCGACTTGGCTTTGTAAAGGGAAGTATAGAAAAAGGAACGGTGCACAAGAAATCAGTCTCAAAAGGAAACGGCAAAGTGGCTTTGGCGCTACCTTTTGCAGTGTTAAATAAATAGCGGGATAAAACAGATAGGATAGATAATAAGATTGAGTAAAGTAGAAAAGATGAATATAAAAAAGATGTGCAAAAAGTACTAAGATATATAACATAAGGTTATATTGATACAGTACAAAGATAGACCGGACATATAAATTTAAAAGATAGCATAAATAAACCTGTAATAACGGAAAGACTGAAGAAAGGAAGTCGGTAACATCAGATTGAATAGGTTACTTAGAAACACAAATAGGAAGACAAGGAGAGAGAAGCAGAGATGAAAGTGGAATAAGACTAAACAACATTGGCAGAAGAAACGAAACTAAATAAATAACTATAAGAAAATAAATAAGTTAATAGTACAAAAAGTGAAACATACGAGAAAATACAAGAAAGGAAAAGAAGATACAAATTTTATAAATTTACATAATATAGTTTTACATATTTCAATTGAAAAAAGAATAAATAGACAGAAAAAATGGACAGACGAGGAAAATCTAACATAAGTATTAGTTATAAAACATGTAGATGTAAAAAGGCCCTATCCACCCATATGGGGGTACTAGAGTGGGGACATAAACAGCCCCACAAAATTAAAAAAAAAAAAAAAAAAAAAAAAAAAAACCTAACCTAACCTAACCTAACCTAACCTAACCTAACCTAACCTAACCTAACCTAACCTAACCTAACCTAACCTAACCTAACCTAACCTAACCTAACCTAACCTAACCTAACCTAACCTAACCTAACCTAACCTAACCTAACCTAACCTAACCTAACCTAACCTAACCTAACCTAACCTAACCTAACCTAACCTAACCTAACCCTTGACTTTTTGAAAATTTTTGAAGTCTCATTTTTGACACTACAAGGTAGTAATTGGTATCGATCTGTTCGTCTTGACGGTGCGCGTACGGCTGTGCCGAATATTATATATAGTTATATAATAAATTATTTAATTAAAGACGTTTTTGTCATTTTTTCATATAAAATTGACACATTTCAGTGGATTTTTTCAAAATTATCATAGGTTCTGTTGATTTTCCTGCGTCGTTACATCCCCCCCGCCGGCCCCGCCGCTTCGGTGTGGTTTTTGCCGCATCTGAAACATAAAAAACACAAATTTTATATTAATTTACCTAATTTTTACCATATTTTCGTAAATATTTTCAAAATTTACCGTCCCTAAAATCCAAAAACCATTTATTTGTGACCCCCTCTGGGCCCCCGACCCGATCGGTGCGAAAGCGCGCCCAAAATACGCGGGAAAAGTCAAAAAATTGGATCTTCATTGTTTCTCATATTTTTATCGATTAATGTACTGAAACCACCTAAGCTCGTGCCATACTAAAGAAATTTCTTGACTTTTTGAAAATTTTTGAAGTCTCATTTTTGACACTACAAGGTAGTAATTGGTATCGATCTGTTCGTCTTGACGGTGCGCGTACGGCTGTGCCGAATATTATATATAGTTATATAATAAATTATTTAATTAAAGACGTTTTTGTCATTTTTTCATATAAAATTGACACATTTCAGTGGATTTTTTCAAAATTATCATAGGTTCTGTTGATTTTCCTGCGTCGTTACATCCCCCCCGCCGGCCCCGCCGCTTCGGTGTGGTTTTTGCCGCATCTGAAACATAAAAAACACAAATTTTATATTAATTTACCTAATTTTTACCATATTTTCGTAAATATTTTCAAAATTTACCGTCCCTAAAATCCAAAAACCATTTATTTGTGACCCCCTCTGGGCCCCCGACCCGATCGGTGCGAAAGCGCGCCCAAAATACGCGGGAAAAGTCAAAAAATTGGATCTTCATTGTTTCTCATATTTTTATCGATTAATGTACTGAAACCACCTAAGCTCGTGCCATACTAAAGAAATTTCTTGACTTTTTGAAAATTTTTGAAGTCTCATTTTTGACACTACAAGGTAGTAATTGGTATCGATCTGTTCGTCTTGACGGTGCGCGTACGGCTGTGCCGAATATTATATATAGTTATATAATAAATTATTTAATTAAAGACGTTTTTGTCATTTTTTCATATAAAATTGACACATTTCAGTGGATTTTTTCAAAATTATCATAGGTTCTGTTGATTTTCCTGCGTCGTTACATCCCCCCCGCCGGCCCCGCCGCTTCGGTGTGGTTTTTGCCGCATCTGAAACATAAAAAACACAAATTTTATATTAATTTACCTAATTTTTACCATATTTTCGTAAATATTTTCAAAATTTACCGTCCCTAAAATCCAAAAACCATTTATTTGTGACCCCCTCTGGGCCCCCGACCCGATCGGTGCGAAAGCGCGCCCAAAATACGCGGGAACTCAGTTTGGTATATCAACTTGGTACCGGTCATTTTCCAAATTTCAAAATTTCTTCTTTTAACCACATATTATAACTTCATCACCTTAGTAGATATAGTAAATAAATATTACGATACCACCGCGCACCTGTTTGACCTAAAATTGACGCCATTTTTTTAAATTTCAAAATTTATTTTTCCTATCAATATAATTATTTATAATTAGGACGACTACCTCGGGTAGTCAATATAAACAAATTGACCAACGGACTGGCAAGCCCTCTACACTTGACAGCCTCATATAATTTATAAATTCGACGCGTTCTCCCTGACTAACCCCAAATTACAACAATGTTTGGCTTCCGCACGCCAGCAAAGGAGCAGCAAAGACCAGCTGATAAGTCAGCGGAAAAAACCAGCCCAGACGACATCATGGAGGTACCCAAGGTAAATGTAGCGCAGGCCCGGCGAAGTATAGAAACGAAGTTTGGAACAACGGAAGACCCTAAAAAGACCGTCGGACCTGCGAAACAGAAACCAAAAATAACCCCAACGACTTCACCTGCCACAGTACCACAGGAGAAACGGTATCTAAGTAGGATGACAGAGGCAAAAGCCTGCGTGACAAAGGTGAAGACACAACTGGGCAATGGACGAAATATAAAGACCGAGATTAAAAACGACGTGCTAGAGGCTACAGAAAGATTATATAGACTGGTAAAAGAAGCAGAAGAAGAAAGGAAGAAAGTAAAAGGGAAGGAGATGGACAACAAACAAGTACAAGAAGAACAGGAAAAGGAAGTTAAGGAACCAAAGGAACTGTGGACAAACAGAAAAGAAGGAGAAAGTGAATTCATAAGAAGACTGGAGGAACATGGAAGGATGCTTCAGGAAAGTAAGGAAGAAATGACACGATTGGGTGAAGAAATGAGAAAGCAAAGAGAGGAGCTTAAAGAAAGGGACACCTACGCAAGTGTGGCGGCCGGTCCGTCCCGCAATCAGACTGCGAAGACGACAACGGCGCTACACTCGGTTGTCATCACTTCGAAGGACGAGACAGTGACGGGAGACGAGGTGTATGAAAAGATAAAGGACACGATAAAAGCAAGAGAGGAAGGGCTCAGGATCGACAGGATGAGGAAGGCAAAAGACAGGAAGGTGATTGTAGGGTGTTGCACGAGAGAAGAGATGGGAAGAGTAAAGGAAAAGATTAAGAGAGCGGGAGGAGACCTAGAAATAGAGGACGTAAAGAACAAAGACCCGATGGTAATGCTAAAGGATGTCTTAAAATACAACACAGACCAAGACATACTTACGTCTCTCAAGACGCAGAACAAAGACCTACTTGAGGGCGTCGAAGGGGAAGAGGATAGAGTGAAGGTTAAATTTAGGAAACCTGCAAGGAACCCACTCACCTCGAACGTCGTTTTACAGGTCACTCCAAGGATTTGGAAATTATTGACAGAAGCTGGGGCAGTGCATGTAGACATCCAGAGGGTAAGAGTCGTCGACCAGTCACCCCTTATACAGTGTACGCGTTGTTTAGGGTACGGTCATAGTCGGCGGTTCTGTAAAGACCATCTGGATGCCTGCAGTCATTGCGGAGGAAACCACTTCCGAACAGAGTGTCCAGATTGGATGGCGGCTGCGCCACCGACATGCTGCAACTGCCAAAAGGCCGGAATGGAGTCAAAGACGCATAACGCCTTCAGCCAAGACTGCCCAGTTAGGAATAAGTGGGAAGCCATAGCCAGATCGGCAGTGGCTTACTGCTAAGGTGGTCTCCACAGCCCCGGGCCCAGCTGTATCCAACCCCAGCGTGAGGCCATACCTGGTGGCGCAGGCCAACCTCCAAAGAAAAGCACTTGCCACGCAAGAGCTAATGTCGTTGGCAATGGAGAAGAGGTTGGCCGTCGCCCTAATCCAGGAGCCGTACGTTGGAGGAACAGGCCGCGTGAAGAAATACGGGACCGTCAGGATTTTCCAGTGCGCTGAACGGGAAGAGGGTCAGGTCAAGGCGGCCATAGCAATCTTTGACGATGATATGGATGCCTTGATCTGCCCAGAATTCACCACAACTAACATCGTTGTGGTGAAAATCCGCACCGGCGCCTGGGAGATCGTGATGGCCTCGTACTACTTCGAACCCGATCAGCCTATCGAACCGTACCTTGACCAGCTGAGGACGATAGAACAAAGACTGGGCCCGAGAGGCCTACTAATGGGAGGAGACACTAACGCAAAAAGCCTATGGTGGAGCCGGGAGATCGACCGAAGAGGTGAGATGGTGTCCAATTGGATGGACGAAGCCGGGCTCCACGTGTTGAACGAAGGCAACACACCGACGTTTTTCACCATAAGAGGAGATAGGGTCTACTCCAGCCAAGTGGACGTCACCGCCTGTTCGGTCGACCTCTTGGATAAAATCGACAACTGGAGAGTTAACGAGGACCTAACGAGCTCAGACCATAACACAATCACTTTTACAATAAGACTTAAAAAAAGCCAAGGAATCAAAATCAATAGAACTACACGACTATATAACACTAAAAAGGCAAAATGGACAGAATTTGGAACAAAACTTAAAAAAAATATTGATGAACACAAATTAAACAAAATAGAAATAGAGAAAATAGAAACAAAAGAAGAGTTACAACAGAAAATCGGGATATATACGGAACTTATAATTAAAACTTGTGAAGATACCATACCTTTAAAAAACAACAATAATAATAAATACAACTTACCTTGGTGGTCCAAAGAGCTTGACGGGATGAAGAAAGATATGATGCGGAAGAAGCGCAGGATCCGGTGGGCAGCATCTGTAAGAAAAGAAAAAGTCATTAGAGAATATAAGCAGGCAAAGAAGATATATGAAGACGAGGCGAAAAAAGCACAAGTGAAAAGCTGGAAGGAGTTTTGCGGAAAGCAGGATAAAGAAGGGGTGTGGGATGGGATTTATCGGGTACTGGGTAGGCTGACCAAGCGGCATGAGGACCAGCCCCTTGTCAGGGACGGTGTAACACTGGGTCAGGGGGAATCGGCAAGATTCCTTGCCGATACCTTCTACCCGGACGACCCTGATGAGGAGGATAATGAGGACCACCGACGCATCAGGGGGCTAGCCGAGCGTGTGAATGAGAGGGTCCATGGTGAGGTACATGACCCCCCATTCACAATGAACGAGCTCGAGACTGCGCTGGCGGGATTCAGCCCTAAGAAGGCGCCCGGGTCGGATGGCCTGACGTCTGACATTTGTTCGCGGGCGATCGCCCTGGATCCGGTGCCTTTCCTATCGCTGGCAAACAAGTGCCTGGAACTGGCCTGCTTTCCAAAAATTTGGAAAGAGGCCACGGTCGTTGTGCTTCCGAAGCCGGGTAGAGACGACTACACGACTCCGAAAGCGCATAGACCGATAGGACTGTTGCCGGTGATGGGAAAGATACTGGAAAAGATGATTGTGGGCAGACTCAAATGGCACCTCCTTCCGAGGATCAGCCACCGCCAATATGGATTTATGCCACAAAGGAGCACCGAGGACTCCCTCTATGACCTGATGAAGCATATTAGGGCGAAACTTTTATCAAAGAAAGTCATAATTATGATATCGTTGGACATAGAGGGAGCCTTCGACAGCGCCTGGTGGCCTGCTATAAAAGTCCGGTTGGCGGAAGAAGGATGCCCACCAAACATCAGAAGGGTAGTCGCCAGCTATCTGGACGATCGGATGGTCAGGGTTCGATACGCGGGCGCCGAGGTTGCGAAACGGACTGTTAAGGGTTGCGTACAAGGATCTGTTGGAGGGCCGATCCTGTGGAATCTCCTTCTCGACCCCCTGTTGCAGGGGTTAGAGCGCCGGGGCGACTATTGCCAAGCATTCGCTGACGATGTCGTCCTGGTGTTCGATGGGGATTCCACAGGAGAAGCACAGAGGCAGGCCAATGCGGCATTGGCCTATGTGCGGGATTGGGGCATCGGAAATAAACTTAAATTTGCGCCAAATAAAACGAAGGCTATGATTATAACAAACAAACTAAAGTACGATGCTCCGATCCTGCACATGGGCGGTGTCGACATTGGCCTGTCGCATGAAATCAAGATGCTCGGCCTGACAATAGACCAGAAACTGACCTTTAACAGTCACGTAACGCAAACCTGTAGGAAGGCCATCGGAATTTATAAAATGCTCGCGAGGTCAGCCAAAGTCCAGTGGGGGCTGGAACCGGAGGTGATCAGGACGATCTATACGGCGGCGGTTGAGCCCGTTATCCTATACGCGGCCAGTGCGTGGGCTCCCGCCAGTCTGAAACTGGGTATCAGGAAGCAGCTTGGAGCAATCCAGCGAAGTTTCGCACAAAAGTTGACGAAGGCATACAGGACTGTCTCCCTCAACTCAACCCTACTGCTCGCTGGAATACTGCCTCTTGACATAAGAGTGAGGGAAACCGCCCTCCTCTACGAGATCAAGAGGGGGTATTCACAGCGAGTAGTGGGAGATCGGGAGGTAGAGAGGCCTGTGGCCTTCGTCAGCTTGGGTCACCCGGCAGACCGGAGGAACAGGAGGTTCCAATGCTTGGTGGACGGAGCAGAACTGGCCCAGCACGTCGGTGAAGGTCTCAGTATCTTTACCGACGGCAGCAAGATAGATGGGAAAGTCGGAGCGGCGCTATCCATATGGGATGGCGCCGCCGAGACAAGTACCAGAAAACTGAAGCTGGAGCCGTACTGCTCCGTTTACCAAGCGGAACTTCTTGCCCTCCGGAAAGCTGCGGAGGAGGTGCTCCGAAGCGGGCTTCCTAAGTGCGGCATCTTTAGCGATGCTAGGTCCGCCCTTGAAGTCGTCACCAAAGGTGACTCCCTCCACCCCCTAGCGTTCGAAATTAATAATATCTTAAATAAAGCTGAGGAACGCACCCAGAAAGTTGAACTCTTCTGGGTGAAGGCTCACGTGGGGTTGGAGGGAAATGAGAGGGCGGATGGGCTCGCTAAGGAGGCCGCACAACACCTGAAGACCCGTGCGCATTACGACAAGTGTCCGGTTTCATTCGTCAAGAGACAGATCCGGCAGGACTCTATTGACGAATGGAGCCGGAGATATGCGGATGGGGAGACGGCTTCAGTAACGAAGCTGTTCTTCCCGGACGCTATCGAGGCGTACAGAGTTGTCAGGCGGATCGTCCTTGATCCAGTACTGACGCAGGTGTTTACGGGGCACGGCGGGTTCTCTGAGTACTTGCATCGTTTTAAGTGTAAGGAGAGCCCGGCGTGCCTGTGTGACCCTGACGCTCAAGAAACGGTTCCACACCTCCTGCTTGAATGTCCCATCCACGCAAACGAAAGATACAACCTGGAACAAGAAATGGATGTTAAAATGGATGTAAATAATATACCAGAAATTATGAAAAATAAAAACACTTTATACAAATTCTTAAAATACTGCAAGATAATAACGAATAAGGTAAATAATAAAAATAGACAATAAGTACTTATACTAGCTATATAATATAAGATTATATAAGTTTAGTAATAAGAAAAATAGTTAGAAATGTATGTAGTTTTTATGTAGTTTTCAGATAAATAGAATTAGATAAATAGATTTTAGATAAATATATGGTGGATAATTGGTATATTAAGATAAGTAATAAGATATAAAATAGAAAGTATGCCATGTTAGAAATAAGATATATAGAAATAGGATAAATAGAGATTAACAGAAGTATTGAGATATGTAAGTTGCCATATATTATATAGAATAAGTTATTGTAAGTAGTGTAAGAAAAATGTAGTCATAAATAAAATAGATTCCCAACTTCCCTTGTCCTGGATAGGGGGAACGAGAGTGGGGCATAGAGCCCCACAAATTTTAAAAAAAAAAAAAAAAAAAAACCTAACCTAACCTAACCTAACCTAACCTAACCTAACCTAACCTAACCTAACCTAACCTAACCTAACCTAACCTAACCTAACCTAACCTAACCTAACCTAACCTAACCTTTTTTTTTTTTTTTTTTTTTTTTTTTTTTTTTTTTTTGTCGCGGGGAAAGCGACTTATTGCTACCGCCCCGCCCCGGGGGAAGGCGGAACGGTTATGTTGGGTTCACCGGTCTTACGACCCAGCACTACGCCACCCGGAAGAGATGTTAAATCCGGGCGACCACTGGGCCGAGTCCCTAACACTATATACAACCTACACCGGCATACCAACTAAAACCCCGCGGTGGCCTTCTTCGGCGCATGTGGAGCGGCCCCGGGGTATCCTTAGCTAAATCTAAGGATTGCTACCGGAACCGCCCCTGCGCGGTGCCGCCTTGCGGCCCGTCTCCTTATGGGGGGCTCAGAAGCCCCCGCACACCGAAGGACGCCCTCGGCGTCAACGGCAGACACGAGGCCGACCACCCGTGCTGCCGTCCATCCCGGGGTCGCATGTACAACAGTACAATAATGGCGCTACGACAGCCCCCGGCTGCGCGCCTACGACCCCCGATGGCCCCAATTAGTCGCCTCTTACGACAGGCAGGGGATACCGTGGTGGAATTCTCCAAACGCCCCCATTCCACAGGGCGGGAGACGCCGGTCAGTCGTCCACCCGACGCCTCCTCCGTCTCCTTTGGCGGCGTGCGGGATCGTTCTGCTCACGATCCCGCTCGGCGCTCTCCTTCTGCGAGATGACGCACTCGCAAAAGGAGGCTACCGCCCGCCAAGACCTCCGGCTGCCGACCATGGCAGACACCACGGCCGGCAGCGACAGGTCTCCTCCGACGACTGCTCTGAGAGCGCTGCGCTCGTCACTCCAGGCTGGACACTCCTCCAACGTGTGTTGTGCCGTGTCCAACCTAACCTAACCTAACCTAACCTAACCCCTTGACTTTTTGAAAATTTTTGAAGTCTCATTTTTGACATTATAAGATAGTTATTGGTATCGATCTGTTCGTCTTGACGGTGCGCGTACGGCTGTGCCGAATATTATATATAGTTATATAATAAATTATTTAATTAAAGACGTTTTTGTCATTTTTTCACATAAAATTGACACATTTCAGTAGTTTTCTTCAAAATTATCAGAGGCTTTGTTGATTTTCCTGCGTCGTTACATCCCCCCCGCCGGTCCCGCCGCTTCGGTGTGGTTTTTGCCGCATCTGAAACATAAAAAACACAAATTTTATATTAATTTACCTAATTTTTACCATATTTTCGTAAATATTTTCAAAATTTACCGTCCCTAAAATCCAAAAACCATTTATTTGTGACCCCCTCTGGGCCCCCGACCCGATCCGTGCGAAAGCGCGCCCAAAATACGCGGGAAAAGTCAAAAATTGACCCCCCGCCCACCCTAGCCTCATTTTGGTATATCGACTCGGTACCGGTTATTTTCAAAATTACTAAATTTAGGTCTTATTTGGATAAACTTTGATCCAACAGATCGTATCGTCATAAATAAAAATAAATACAAATTTTGAGACAACTTTTGATGAAAAAAGATTAATTTAAAATTTTATTTGGACTTTTACATTGTAAAATTTTATACAAATTATATTTTATACTTTTTATCATAATATTACTGACCGACTGACACGTAAGCTCTTTACACTTACAAACTTAAATTCTGTGACGCGTAATTAAAAATGTTCCGTACACCTGCGAAGAGAGGTGCGGCCAAACCACTGTCACCGGAGTCCAGTCCCGAGGAACCGGCAAGAGCAACCGTCGCGCAGGCTCGGCGTAGTATTGAATCGAAGCTGGATAGCTCAGATCCAAGACCCGCCGAGCAGGCGCGACAGATGCCCAAGCCGAAAGGCACATATAAGGACCGGACAACGGAAGCCTCTGCCCGTCTTAACAGAATTCGAATGTCGATAAATATGAGCCGGAACACCAAAACTGAAATAAAAAATGAAATTATTGAATCGGCATTACGAATGATGCAGTTGGTAAAGGATGCGGAGGAAGGAAGGAAGTATAAAAGATTGGAAGACACTAAGGAAACGCAGACGGAGCAAGGAAAGGAAGAAGTAAAGGAAATTGAAAGAAGCAGATCAGAAGAATTAAAAAGTGAATTGACAGAAAAATTAGAGGAACATTTAAGGGCTATGAAGGAAACAAAAGAGGCTATGGAGGGAATGAGAGAGGAAATAACTAGGCACCGTGAAGATCTGGCTAGCCAAAGAACGTATGCGAGTGCAGTTGCCGGTTCCCCCAAAGTCAAAACGACTGAGGTGGCTACGGCGCTGCACTCGATAGTGGTGACCTCCAATGATGACCTAGAAACGGGAGAGGTTGTAATGGAAAAGATAAGGAAGGCTGTGAAAGCAAAGGAGGAAGGGATAAAAGTGGACAGTATAAGAAAAGCGAAAGATAGAAAAGTTATATTAGGTTGCCGAGACAAAGAAGAGATAATCAAAATTAAAAAGAACATAAGTAAAAATGAAAAAAGTTTAAATTTTGAAGACATTAAAAATAAGGACCCTCTTGTCGTAATTAAGCACGTGACGAATAGCCACTCCGATGACGAAATTGTAAAGGCTATAAAAAATCAGAACAGGCACCTTCTGGACAGAATAGAAAAGGAGAAGGAAAGGATAGAGGTCACGTTCAGAAGGAGAACCCGGAACCCACTGATGGCCCACATAATCCTGCGAGTGTCGCCTGAAATCTGGAGGATCTTCACAGATACCGGCGCAGTGTTTGTAGACGTCCAGAGAGTCAAGGTAGAGGACCAGTCCCCCCTTGTCCAATGCTCAAAGTGTTTGGGCTATGGACATGGGAGGCGATTCTGCCATGCCTCTCTGGAGGCCTGCAGTCACTGCGGTGGGCCGCACAAAAAGGCCGAGTGTGCGGATTGGCTAGCAGCAGAGCCATCGACCTGCTGTAATTGCCAAAGGGCGAAACTCGCGGACGTGGGCCATAACGCCTACAGTGAGGGTTGTCCAGTAAGAAAGAAGTGGGACATGTTGGCCAGATCGTGCATATCGTACTGCTAAGATGGTAACTGTGAAATCAGATGGCGCGGCAAAAGATCGACTTGGCTTTGTAAAGGGAAGTATAGAAAAAGGAACGGTGCACAAGAAATCAGTCTCAAAAGGAAACGGCAAAGTGGCTTTGGCGCTACCTTTTGCAGTGTTAAATAAATAGCGGGATAAAACAGATAGGATAGATAATAAGATTGAGTAAAGTAGAAAAGATGAATATAAAAAAGATGTGCAAAAAGTACTAAGATATATAACATAAGGTTATATTGATACAGTACAAAGATAGACCGGACATATAAATTTAAAAGATAGCATAAATAAACCTGTAATAACGGAAAGACTGAAGAAAGGAAGTCGGTAACATCAGATTGAATAGGTTACTTAGAAACACAAATAGGAAGACAAGGAGAGAGAAGCAGAGATGAAAGTGGAATAAGACTAAACAACATTGGCAGAAGAAACGAAACTAAATAAATAACTATAAGAAAATAAATAAGTTAATAGTACAAAAAGTGAAACATACGAGAAAATACAAGAAAGGAAAAGAAGATACAAATTTTATAAATTTACATAATATAGTTTTACATATTTCAATTGAAAAAAGAATAAATAGACAGAAAAAATGGACAGACGAGGAAAATCTAACATAAGTATTAGTTATAAAACATGTAGATGTAAAAAGGCCCTATCCACCCATATGGGGGTACTAGAGTGGGGACATAAACAGCCCCACAAAATTAAAAAAAAAAAAAAAAAAAAAAAAAAAAACCTAACCTAACCTAACCTAACCTAACCTAACCTAACCTAACCTAACCTAACCTAACCTAACCTAACCTAACCTAACCTAACCTAACCTAACCTAACCTAACCTAACCTAACCTAACCTAACCTAACCTAACCTAACCTAACCTAACCTAACCTAACCTAACCTAACCTAACCTAACCTAACCTAACCTAACCTAACCCGGCAAAGCTATTGGCGGAAACCTTCTATCCAGAAGACAATAAAGAAGAAGACAACGCAGACCATCAGCGTACAAGAGAGGCAGCCGCACGAGTAAATGACAAAGTCGATGCTGAGATCCATGACCCACCATTTACACTGGACGAACTAAGTGCGGCTGCAAACAGCTTCAATCCAAAGAAAGCCCCGGGAGCAGACGGCCTAACGGCTGACATCTGTAAGCAAGCTATAGATAAGTACCCAGAATTGTACCTATCACTGGCAAACAAGTGCCTCGAACTTGGCCACTTCCCGACCACCTGGAAGGAGGCAACGGTCATAGTCCTCCGGAAACCTGCCAAGGAGGACTACACGAACGTCAAATCGTACAGACCGATAGGCCTTTTGCCTGTGATGGGGAAGATACTGGAGAAGATGGTGGTGGGGCGAGTGAGGTGGTATCTCTACCCGAGGACAAGCCCCCGACAGTTTGGCTTTATGCCGCAGAGGAGCACCGAAGACTCCCTCTACGTTTTGATGAGACATATAAGGAACAAACTTTCTGAAAAGAAAATTGTCCTTGTTGTCTCACTGGACATAGAGGGGGCCTTCGACAGCGCCTGGTGGCCGGCAATTAGAGTCGGACTGTCGGAGGAAGGATGTCCAATCAACATCAGAAGGGTAATAGATAGCTACCTCGAGAGCAGAAAAGTCAGACTGAGGTACTCCGGGGAAGAGTATGAGAGGTGGACCTCCAAGGGATGCGTGCAGGGCTCCATTGGGGGTCCAACCTTCTGGAATCTGCTCCTCGACCCACTACTATCGGAGCTTGATAGACGGGGTATTTACTGCCAAGCTTTTGCCGATGACGTAGTGCTCGCATTCGACGGACATGAGATGAGCAAGATACAAAAACAGGCCAATGAAACGCTGGCCTGTGTGAGGGATTGGGGAATCAAAAACAAACTTAAGTTCGCCCCGAACAAGACAAAGGCAATGGTGATAACCAGAAAACTGAAGTATGATTCTCCGATCCTCCACATGGGTGGCGTGGACATTGGTCTGGAAAAACAGATGAAGATACTGGGAGTCACAATCGACAGCGGGCTGACCTTTAACGCCCACGTTACCAACGTATGTAAGAAGGCAGTGGGTTTTTACCAAAAACTGTCCACGGCAGCAAGAACGCAGTGGGGGCTGGGACCAGACATCATCAAACTGCTGTATACGGCTGTAGTAGAGCCAACCATACTATATGGAGCAAGTGTATGGGCCCCGGCTTCACACAAATTAGGGATAAAAAAGCAGCTCGCTGTTGTCCAAAGAGGTTTCGCGCAAAAGATTACGAAGGCCTACAGGACCGTCTCATTAAACTCGGCCCTTCTCCTCGCCGGGATACTGCCCCTGGATATTCGTGCCAGGGAGAATGCCTCCCTGTACGAAATCAAAAGGGGCTGGTCCCGGCGGGTGATAGGGGACCGGGAGGTGGAACGGCCTGTGGCCTTCGAAAATCTTGAACACCCAGCGCAACGTGGCACTATTAAATACCGGTGTCTGGTGGACGGTGCAGAAGTGAACCAAATAACTAGAGAAGGCCGAGCTATCTTCACAGACGGCAGTAAGATCGATGGTAAGGTCGGAGCGGCAATCTCCATTTGGCAGAACGCCGCCGAGACCAAAACCAAAAAACTCAAACTGGAATCATTCTGCACCGTCTACCAGGCAGAGATGGTGGCCCTCCACAGGGCGGTGGCAGAGGCGGTGGTTGGGGAGGCGGCTCAGTGCAGCATCCTGAGCGACTCTAGAGCGGCGCTGGAAACCGTCGCTGACGGAGCTTCCCTCCACCCCCTAGCGTTCCAAATTCAAAAAATGATCAGAAGCAATAAAGAACGCGGCAGAATAGTATCGTTATTCTGGATAAAAGCTCACGCAGGGTTGGAGGGAAACGAGCGCGCAGACGAGCTCGCAAAGGATGCTGCGCTGAATCTCAAAGTTAAACCTGACTACGATAAGTGTCCCGTTTCATTCGTCAAACGACAGATTCGTCTGGAGTCGATTGACGAGTG